>CM062296.1:192365686-192370686 GCA_031216915.1 Pictodentalium vernedei | reverse complement strand
AAGTCAAAATGATTTGAAGAATAACCACGGCCGTTATAAACTATAGATGTAATGTTTCCTATACTAATAACACAAGAATCGCACATAAAAATACATGTACATGTACATGTATGCTGTAACCCTTTTAAACATGTTTTGGGTTTATACACAGAATTTGAGAGCGCTAATTGCATTGGAATTCCTATTGCTTTATATTTTCCAATCCATAGAAATTCAAAATGTAATTTATAATGTCCACGAAAGAATATTATTTCAGGAAAACTAATTTTATTTTGGTTGACGTAGCTTTAATATGTCAAAAAACATACCCATGAGTGGTGAGAATTCACCCTTTTGGTACCGTTAATTCTTTTTTTCTCAAACATTGGAAAATGGATTAATAAGAATCTCATAATCCACACACCTCACTGCCTATCTCTTAATTAACAAATTGACTGCAACTTCACACATAATTCATGAATTAGCAGGTAAAAATGTTTTTTTTTTAAAGTTTTGTACAAGACACATAATGTGATCTATCATCGGAACAAGATTGTTCCTCCGAGGATCACATGGTTCGATTTGCTTGAGGCTTTTTGTGTAAATTTGAAAAAAATAAATTTAATTTTCCAGTTTTAATGTTATCTGTGGGTAAAGGTTTAAAAAGTAAAGTACAAAATATATTTTATTGCTTTTTTGTGATCAGAGCAGGGGGAGGGGGGGGGGGGTGGGGGTGGGGGGGGCACTAAAACTTTTCAAGAGGGTGGCGTCCTATTTTTTGTTCGTCTCCTTTTTACACCTACCCACCCACTACGTGCAAATTTTCTACTACCGTTCTCAGACACCCCCCCCCCCCCCCCACTCTCCCATTCAAATCCCAAATAAACTTATAAACTTAGTAGGCACATCTGTCTTTAGGGGGTTTTCATAATGTTCTTAAACTGGTACCACCAATTTAAACCTCTGTGGGCCCCAATCTACAAATGACAAGCTGTTCATTTTCAGGCTTGGCCAGAGCAGGTGCACATATACGGGAACAAATTTTCATTTGAATTGTTCCCAAAATATTGTCTGCACATTTTCTACATTTCGAACAAGACACCCACCCCCTATTAACGTGTGACATTTTCCCAGATTAAGCCCAATATTCTCACATATAAAGCCGCCTGATGTTGTATTTATGTTGAGAGTGTGATGTACAACATCATCTTTAAGGTTTGAAACACAAATGATGGTATATATTAGCTGATATATTGATATATTTTTAAAAAATTCAAAAAATTGCACAAGTTGGAAATGCACATTTTTGGCGCACTCAAGAGACCCACGTCACGTCTTGCAAATTTTTGGTGCCGCCCCCCCCCCCCCTCCCCCCGATCAGAGTGCATTATTTCAGCAAGTCAAAACTTCTTATTTTAAATCTGTTTTATAATCACGAAATATTGAAATGTGGCTATGGCTACAGTCGAATAATGTTTAATAGAACTAATCTGTAAATGAACAATAATTATTTATTTAATAGCCAAGTATGAAATGTCTGGAAAAAAGACTTCTTATGAGTATAAATGCGTGGTACAAGGTAGAAGCATATGTTCAAGTCTACAAATACTGTATGAATCAAAATAAGTCGTAGCATAACCGCAATGAACAAAGTAGCCCACTGCCATTACACCAATAGCACAAGAACCCGAAATCATTTTCCGGAAAGCTTTCTGTGAAAGCTTTCCTGAAAATGATGTCAGGTTCTTATGTTGCTGATGTATACTAATAGTTTATAGTGGTTATTCTACGACGTATTTCGACTCGTACTGTAAGTCAAGTGATTTCTGAATTTCACTCCGCTGGCTGGAATTTTGCTTGTGCAAAACAATGCACATGGACATCGACCACTGACCATACCTGGCAGCCAGTAAAAATTTGTAACTCACAAAGCAAATCTGCAGTTTAAGGAGCACTGATAAGTTAGTTATCTGGTGGTCCATAAATTGCAGATTAGCTTGTTGTGAACGATGCAGGCCGATGGATAACAGGCTCGAGTAATGCCGCAGCACTAGAAGCAATCAGGGGTGAGCTTGGGTGGATGAGGATCAAGGACAGGATAGACCTATTGAAGTTCGGTTATCTTAATTATTTGGTAAATCTCCCCGATAGCCGATGGTGTAAAGTAATGTTCCTGAGAACTTTCAACTCAAATATCAAGACGGGGTGGATGGTCCAAGTGAGGGAGCTAGTAGAAAACTACTCAATGGAGATCTCGGACCTTGACGTTGGGGCAAACCAGGGCAAAAAGATCGTCAGACAAAGGGTCATGGAGGACTGTAACCGTAATTGGCGAGAGGGGGTCAAATCAAAGAGATCTTTGGGTTGCCTGCGTGATAAAGAGAAGCCTGGTTTTGAAGAGTACCTTGATGGCACCTTTGGGGGGTCACTGTTGTTCAAGCTGAGGTCGCGGTCCCTAGAGCTGAGGGGAAAAATTGGGGAAAACAGTGAAAAGGAGTGCCAGATGTGTAACGTGGGCGTGGTGGAGACCCTGGAACACTTTCTTATAGAATGCCCAAAATACCAGTCTAAAAGAACAAGATTCACGGGGAGTATAATGGAGAAGTGGGATGGGAGAATGAAGGACATGTGGTTAGGGGGCGACTCAAGGGAGAGGGTTAATATACTAATCAGAGAGATTGAGAAGAATGGGGCAAGGGGTGTCATCAAGCAGTTCGTCTCCGAGTGTTGGGAGGAGAGAAGAAGCGCGGGAATTGGTAGAACATGGGTAACCAAGGCCTTCTCATACGAGAACCGCGACAAATCAGCGGCCGGCCGAAGTGTTATTATTATTATTGTGTCCCAAACTTTCTACAAACTGGCAAGAATATGTTGGAAATATATGTATATCCACCTACTTAGAGGAGAAGTACAAAATCACCCTGTGTGTTCTGTAATACAATATTCATGTATGCTCATTTTGGTTTTGTATCCGGGGTCACGGAGAGGGTGGGACCCAGGGTAGTAACTCACAGAGCCTGGAACTTGGGGAGGGGGGTGCCAAGGATCTTGGTTTCGCCTGCCCACCCTCTAGTCCAAACATGACCCGAAAGACTGTATTTTAATATTTGGATTTGGTACGTCCTTTCAAAGGGCGCTCCAAAAAAAACAAAAAAAAAAACGGACTGTCAGGCCATGTTTGACCTTCCTCCCCCAAGGTTTTGACTCCTGTGCCAACAATTAAGAAGGGGGCTGTATCGTGAATGAAGCTATGCACTTGGCCAACGGCTGTAATTCTGGACTGCATGATTCTTGAAGTAATAACTTTATTAAATCAACTCGACGTAACCAAGTTATCACTTCAAGAATTGTATAGTCAATGTAGCTATGGGCGGTAGGTCATTGGATACTCATTGATCAACTTGGAAATTTAAAACATGCTGCTAAAAACGTCATTTTTGGACGGCCAAGAATTACGTGAATTTTTTATCCCAAAAGCCGCCAGAAGACTCCATTTAATAACTAATCTAAAAATTTTGTTGGGGAGAAACGCCGCCATCCACTCTGTGATCGATCGCGCCTCCGGCACTCGCTGCAGATGCCTTTATCATCTGTGCAATATCCCGACATTTTTTGAAAGGGGAGCCGTCACAGAATTAACCCCGGTTCCGAATTTCCCTTTCTCGGCCCTGCGTGGACCTTCCACTTCGTGGGTGTTTTTTTGAAATAAGACAGCTCCCACTGTGTGACATGTTAGTTTGAGTTGAAGGAGAAAATAGTCAAAAGAAGAATTTAAATATTTTTATGTCCGATTCTTGTGTTATTAGTATAGGAAACATTCATCTCTATATATATAGTTTATATCTGTCTTGGTTATTCTTCTACTCATTTTGACTTATGCTGTATATGGACAAAATATTATTAGCTGCTACACTTGACACTGCTACTGTAACAGGAGGAGAGATAAGTGCGGGGGCCGGGGTCCGAACCGTCGACCTCTAGCACACAAAGCGACCGATTTACCACGAGACTAAGAGATCCGGACCAACCAGGCTGGTTGGTGAATGGCCTTTATACCTCGACCGCTACACTACTCTCCCCTTCTTTTTGAGATTCACCACCTGTGAATCTCACCCAGGTTCCTCCCTCAGAGCGGTCGAAACACCCGCAGTGCCACCTACTGCTGAGGATCGGACGAGCCCCCAAATATAACAGGAGGAGAGATAAGTGCGGGGGCCGGGGTCCGAACCGTCGACCTCTAGCACACAAAGCGACCGATTTACCACGAGACTAAGAGATCCGGACCAACCAGACTGGTTGGTAAATGGCCTTTATACCTCGACCGCTACACTACTAGCATACTATATGCATTCACTTTTTTAGGGACCACGCCCCCCCCCCCCCTCCTCCCTCTTCCAGCTGGAACACCTGTGTGTTATGCTTGAAAATATTTGTATACATGTAGGTTGGTTGTTTGGATACCCAGGGTTTGCATTTTCACTCACGCAGACATTTTCGTGTCATTTCAGTGATATATCTGCAGTTTTGTCACTCGTGAACAGAACAAAACCACGATGCCGAGTCAACCTTCGTTGGTGGGAAGGTGTTCATTCCGTTATTCATTTCACTAAACATGAATATTATTTTTCCCTGTCCATTAAATGAAGTGTTGAAAGTGTACTATTTTTTCTATCTTTATTAGTATTAAGTCGAAAATGCACATTTTCTAGCGAAACATTTTGGTTGTATCTGTCGCATGTATGACAGTCTTGACACACAGTCTGATCAAAGTGTTTACCCGAAGCTACCTCTGACCTTGCCTATCATTAACGTCAAAGATGGCTAATCTACGGCGGCTGATTTAGGACACTCAAATATTTATTTTTTTCTCGTTATAACAAGATACGATCTCGTTATAACGACAAAGTATCTCGTTATAACGAGAAAACATCTCGTTATAACGAGAAAACATCTCGTTATAACGAGAAAGTATCTCGTTATAACGAGAAAAGATCTCGTTATAACGAGAAAGTATCTCGTTA